>BLZA01000043.1:0-35886 GCA_013423385.1 Naganishia liquefaciens | reverse complement strand
TGTCTATCATTTCTTTCTCGTCGATCTGGTCAATTCACTTGTGATCTGTATCGTTTTCTCACTGCGACCGAGTTATCATGTATGGTCTTGTGAGCCATATCACTCAACGTGGAGGTGTCAAGATGCTTTCGATGCCCAACAATTCCGGGAAGCTCTCAGACACGCTATGTCATAACGCAGTGGGGCGGAATGTGCATAATTGAAGATCACCATGAGCGTTGGTGAAGCGAGAGCGAGAACACTGCTGAAGGTCCGACAAGCCGCCAAAATTGATACCCCAGAGCTATGAAATTGGGTGATTTCCGGTTTTCGCTTACCGCCGAAGATTCCGGATGCAAATGGTAGAGAGATGAAGCAGGGACAAAGCGAAACGGTGAACTTGACGACATGAATGGATGAATGAGCCCCGAGCTGGTACAATTCGCGTCATATCGCTCTTCTAGACCCAGGGAGACAGCCTCTTCCTCAGGCAGGGTAACAGCCTGAGTGATCTCCCCGGCCGAATCCATCGCGACCCGCTGTCGGGCTCGTATTCGATGTCGGATCCGCAGCGGCCAGCGCCATTCGCGCTGATACCGCCCCTGTCCGCTCCTCACACCGATGACATCTCGTCAGTGGATCAAGTTTCTCCCGCCGTCCCTTCCAAGGCAATCACCGGATCAAAGCCGAAATTCGTCGCGTCGAAACCGCAACAAGCTGCGCAACAGCAACGTCCGCCAACGACCGCTACTGCATCTCGGCTGGCGCAGAGACCCTCGAATCCCTCGCCCTTCTACAGTCCACCGCCGTTTCCTGACGACCTCATGCATACAAGAGTCAATACTACTGCCAAAAAGGATGTCTCGTCAGACGACTTTGGGTTTCAGAAACGAATGCAAGCCGTCGCTGCCGCATGCCGTTCGTATGCCGTCA
The DNA here is from genome assembly GCA_013423385.1 of Naganishia liquefaciens. NCBI lineage: Eukaryota > Fungi > Basidiomycota > Tremellomycetes > Filobasidiales > Filobasidiaceae > Naganishia > Naganishia liquefaciens. Next base: position 34,974 of record BLZA01000043.1, on the reverse strand, counting down.
CATCAGGAGAGGAGATCTCCCCCGAGGTGACGTATCAAAAGGCAATGGAATCCCTTGCAAGGTCGTTGGCTCTTGCGGATCCGAAGGGAGATGCGCCAGCATTGAGGGATATCCCGCCGAAGGAGAAGGCTTCAATTGACCGGTCTGCAAGCACCAACGGAAATGGGGATGTTTCCGCCGGACGAAAAGTTATTGCAACACCGAAATCGAGGCCAGCTGTGGTCTCGTCCACTTCGTCGTCATTCAGACAGCAGGCCCAAAAGATACCCCTCGATGTTCATATCATGCAACACCTTTCTGAAGGAATCTTGCCAGCTGATCCTACTGGCAAGAAAGCTTCGACTTCGGTAACTAGTCAAGATGACCGAGCGCTCGTTTCTCGACAATCGTCTTCGTCCGCGTCTGTACCTTCCGCGATTCCGAAAGGACAACAAGCGTCATTGATCGCGAATGGATCTGCTCGTGCAGGACAGAGGGCGGGGGCGGAGCATTTCGCGTCTCAAAAGGCTCCTCCAGCACAACAGAATATCCGTCCCTCTGTGGGCGAGATTGACGGGAAGACCATGCAACCCACAAAAGCAGCGACTGTAAATCCTATATCGCGGACGACGTTTCAGACGAAAGAGACGCCGCTACCGGATCTACCCTCGACTATCTCAGAAGGAATGAACGGCAACGACACCACCTCGACGGCTACAGTAATCGTTTTACCGCTTGAATCGCCGGCTGCCGCCGCAGCGGATCCGACGAAAGCCGTTGCTCCATCATTGCGCGCGTCTTCGACTGGCGAGATGAAGAAAATATCCCCACCATCAATGCAACCGGTGCGCATCTCTGCGCCGCCGAGCCGAAGCGCTTCATCAATAGCCGCGCACCCACGCGACTTATCAACGACACCACAGCTGGAGACTCCGACCACATCGCACAAGCCGCCATCCTCATCTGTCACGTCAGCCGCAGCCCCAGCAGATGCGAGTCGCCGTCTCAACCACAACGCGTCATCCGATACCCACCTGTTTGCATCGCCCGCATCGGAGAAGGCAGAGTCGGCGGCGTCCGAGATTGTTCTGTTGGACGATAACGTGGATGGCACAGAGTCGAAAGATGGCTCGCGCGAGGATGGCTCAAATGGGAATGAGGGGGGAGCCCCGGCTTCGGGCAAGGGAACGGGTGTCAAAGACGATGGAACAGCAGAAGAAGCGCAAGATGGCACACAAGTCGTGATCCATCTGGCTGATTCTTCGATGAACGACTTAGTCTCTGAACCATCTCCGACGCCTTCGATAAGTATCCAGCCGCCAAAATCCGTTGACACCCCGGCCTCATCTTCGGCAACAAACGAGTCCCACCCATCGAAAACTCCTGGCCCTGTCACGAAACCGTGGAAATACCACGCCCTCGTTGAAGAACAGCTTGTTGATGGAGTTTGGATGGAAGTTCGGGAGGTAGAGGGGACGCATATCTCACCGTCTGTCAAGAGTTTCTCGAATCGGCCGCGTTCGGCTTCGCAGGATGTTGATGCTCAATCAGAGAAGAGTTGGTCCATTTACAGGGGTTGCACAATGTCGCCACTAACAAACATCCTCAGCAGAGTCTCGTTCCTCCCTGCGCATTACCGAAATTTCAAGTGGCAGACGTCGTAGTCGTGCCACAAAGAGTGATTACGACGCCAATCCACTCTGGAACTCTAAAAACAATGTCGAGCTTGCAAAGCATCCAGCAAAAGCCGAGTCTGTATTGCGCCAGTTCTTCGGCTCAGATTTCCGGGAGGGGTTCCAAATCTTGGCCAAGCATCACTATCCGCTGCTGCAGTTAGCGGGAACGTCGTCTAGGTACGGATGGTCGGTGAACAAGGTTTTGGACACTCTGTCATCCTTGCGGGACGCTAGGCTTGCGAGAAATCCAGAGAACTCACGCGGAGTCAGTGTCGGTGTCGCGGACATCAACGCCGTGATCCAGAAGATCGTTGGACGCGAGATTGAATCGGCCGTGAAAGGCGAGACTTTTGCGAAGGATAGTAGCGCAAATGGGGTTTCACAGCGGGAAGACTCTGCAGGTTCCGTCAGACCAAAACGTCATGCGCTTGCGCAATCGGGTGAGTCCAAAGAATTCGTGTCATGAGATCAGGCTGACAGTTTCAACCAGACGAGTCTGCAGAAGACTACCGAGACCTTCGAGCGACGGAGCGTCGTCGGTACAGAGAGGACGATTCCGGACGAGGTCTGTCTATCTGTCTGATTGTCGATTGTATGCTGAGTATTCATCGCACTGCAGAAACGGAGGAGGACGAAGCACCACGACAGCGGAAGCGAAGGCGACAGCGTTCGCCTGTCGATGTGACAAGCAATGATGCACGTATGGGGCAGCCCGTGATGACTCCCCAACGAAATCAGCGGACGCCGATGGATCGCTTGATGATCCAGTCTTTCCTCAACTTCAGCGAAGCTGCTCCGGACGCGCTTGGAATAGGGCAGGAGATGAACCTTAGGTTTGGTAAGCTTGTCCAGTAACGTAATTTGTCGATAGCTGACTCAAACTTCAGGAAGGGACCTTAACGGCAGTTTCTACTTCACCCATACCGTACATAGTCCGTTCATCTCCACCACAAACTAGAGCCTGGCTAATTGCGCTTGCAGCGGATCTCCCCCCAACACCCGGCCAGGGTTCTCATGGCGGTATGTGTGGAGCCTTTCTTCATGAAATACTGCTGAGCTCGCGGCTGTACTGCAGGATATCGCCCAAGTCCGATTTCTCTTGGCCGACTGGACGATCTGCTCGGTATCGGACTACCGATACCCATCACCACATCGACATCCGCTGGACAGCCGTCGCAGAATGCGGCAGACGCGGCGGCTTCTCTCAGTGATCGGGGCCGAGCGAAAGAATCGTTTATGCCACAATCAACAGCTATGGATGTCGACACAGCTCCACTCGCCAAGCCTAGGAATGGAGTATCCCCGCCAGCAGTTGTCGATGAAATGGCGGATCCACGCGCGCAAGGGCGTTCGACGGCGATGGATGCTTCAAGATGTGATCATCAAGGGACTCCCGCTCCAACAACAACAACGACAGCGCAGATCGCCGCACCTCCGTCTGGAGTCGCGACCTCATCGACGGCTTCATGAGGAAATCTCGAACGGGATCAATCGTTTCTGTCGATTCTCAGTTCAAATGACAACCTTGTTTTCGAGCGCGATATAAACCGCATCTCCACATGCGACTACCAGTCACCTATCAGCAGTATGATCGTACTTCGGGAACGGTTATTAGGGTCAGCGTTGTTGGAACCCTGAGCAGCAGAATCGCTGGATGTCAGAATCGCCGATTATCCGTACACATAGAGCCAGTCAAGGTAATAGACTCATCCGGAAGATCACCTCGGTCGCGAATGCATGTTCAACTCGGGTGTCATCAATGCAGCATCTTTGCAAGGCAACGTGAGGTTAAGTGTATGCTGTCAACATGAATTTGTCCAGCATTAGGATGCTGTACTATTCCCTTACCTGGGCGTGAAACGCACAGAATCGTATTGTGGCACGGAATCGTATTCGCGGCCAAGTCTGAAACTGCCTTGAACTTCTTGCATCTTCCTCGTGAGATCAGACCGCAATTCTCGCATATCGACATTCACGGAAGGTGTGCGGCCAGAGGGGTCCAAGAATGCTAGGTTGATGGAGATGTAATGATGTAGTAACGCCTGATCTGTATCGCACAAAGGGGTCCTTTGATTGTGCAAACGCCACGTGATGCGAATTCGAGAGCTGATGCGAACAATAAGGTGTCGATCGTCTGCTAAGAGTCTGCCAATCTGGTAGTTGGTCATCGTTCACGACTTAGTCCAGGATTCTCCCTTTGCTCCAGCCAATTGCCTGTCGATCTGTCTCAAGGATAATCCGTCCTCAACCGGTTTTATCGCAGCGTGCTCCCCCTCTTATCGTACTGCGGGAAGAACAACTCAAGACATCGACGTCCTATTCCATCTATCATCTCCTAACAGCGCCTACACTTCGCTATGGTGTCACTTGCAGAGATCGTCGAACACGTTCCAGGAGCCACAATGGAGACGGACACCGTCAATTCAAAGAGACCTTTGGCTGAGGCGGAAGGATCCACTGAGATGGACATTGTGGGAGTGGGAGCTAGTCCCAAAAAGCTGAGGAGAATGGTCGAATCCAGTGATGAAGGTCAGTGCCTGACTGAATGACTACGTTGATACGGTTCTGTTGAGCTGGTGTTACGACCAACAGAGATGACAGCGGGGCCCACAACCGACATTACGTTGACCGAGAGTGCAGACGTCGCCAACGGGACCTGGCAGCTTTTGGACAAGAAAAAGGACAAAGGGAGAGGAGATCAGTACCAGTTCGAGAGGGTTGTTGTGTGCATTCAAAACATCCGCGACATAGCGAAATCCTTGCAGCCTGGATATCAATTGACAACCAAAATCTGTAAGCCCGTCTTAGCCTGCGTGATTCGAGCGCGATCACTCAGGACCTCCTTTCATACCTCCTCAGATCGAGACCCTCAAGGGCGATACAACATTGTTGCCGAAGAAGAGAAGAGCTCTGACTACCATTGCGACATCAAGCATCCTTTTCTCAACAAGCCGACGGTTCCGAAAGCACCGAAAGAGGGCTTGTACGCTGAATTGAATGCGAAGCTCGATCGTGTGCAGGCGTTAGCGAGGCATATCATCAGCTCGGAGCATATCACAATCCGTCTTGGTAGGTTCTTATTCTGGTATGTCGGCCAACTACAGAGATTGACATTCGTGGTGTTCAGTCAATGATTCGGGCGAGAACGTCCACCTCCTTGTCAACTTTGCACAGTCTTCAAAGTCCGCCAGCAGTTCGACGGCTGCCGCGATGCAGCCTGTAAAGGAGAAATCGAGCAAGAAATGAGCGAGAGCGGATCACGGGGAACGGATGACTTGCCATAGGAAGTTCGGGAAGACGGGAAACAGAGATATCCAGGAGGATGGCGGATCAGGCGCTGGATCGTGATTCCGGGTAGACCGGCTGGAAGTAGTTCAATGCCATTGCAAGCTTTGGATACTTGCCTTGGAAATGCACCCAGGGCCACCGTAGACACGGCCTTACCACATGTATTGAAATCGTAAAAAGGGCTACCGATAAAAGTCGTGCTATCGCATGTTTTTCTTTTGTAGATAGTTTTGAGGTCTCCTTCGACAGCGACGACAGCTTTTATCCCGAAGAAATGCTTTCTCTAGCTCCATCCGGCGTATTTCGTGCCAGAAACAGCCCAATGTCTCGGGAAGTCAACCCCAAAGTCTGTGTGACTCATTACCTGAACCCGCTCGACATTCATAACGCCAGCCACTGCCACCCTGCTCTACGGACGTAGCCGTCGTCGTGCTCATCATCACGATGGCTACGCCAATTCCCTGGTACCTCTAGCCTTAGCGTAACTCCACACCTCCCAGCAGTCTCAAAGTCTGAGATCTTCTGCTCGAGTAATACTTCCAAAGACGAGGTTGTGGGCGCCTGAAGGTCTCGACAGCAGATGATGGCACTGTTGACAAACAGATACTCTTATGCATATAACGATGTTCAAGATAGCAAGATGATCGATGTCATCATCTCGTTGATAGAAAGGCATATCCTAACCCATCAGTTCAAGATATCCGTTGCCTTGACCACCACACCCAGCGCATCGCTAATCAAATCACATGCACTTTCCACCAACTCAGAACCTTTGATGTCGCGCGCGTTATCCCACGAATGCAAGTTGTGTGATCCGATCGCGTCACGGACGACGAAGACTCGGTAGCCTAGATGATGGCCGTAGACGGCGGTGGTGATGATACAGACTTTGAAAGACGCGGTGGGCGAGGTCAGTCAGGTGGTGGGTGAAAAAGACAAAAAGTAGACATACATTGAGGCTGATAGCCTACAAGGACGATATTTTTTAGGTTCTTAGAGACGAGGTATTCGTCTAGATCCGTGCCTACGAAACTGTCAGGGCGATGAAAAATTAGCCCCATCGAGCGCAGCAAAGGAAAGAAGGCGCTGCGTACCTGGATCCTTGAGCCTTGGTAATAAATTTCTCACCCTCGAGCGCTTCAAGACCGGCGATACAGTCGAGCGGGGTGTGCTTGATTTAATCTTGAGTCATCGTGTTATCGCCTGTGTGCATGATCCAGCCGACCTCTCCACCGACCTACAACGTTCGCGATTTCATCAGTGACGTTGAGCGTTGTCGGGAAGGGATTCTGGCTTACACTGCGGTACCGCTTAACAAGCGCCTCGATGGTCTTGTTTGTTTCGAGAATGTCATGGACAGGCCAGTCCCCGTCGGCGAGGTAGAAGCGTTGTGCATCGATGACAATGAGTGCCGAGTCCTTGATGGAGACCTCTATGGCGCCACGGAGGGGTTCGGCGATTTCGCGGAACCGGAAGTGAGGGGGAGAGGCGGGAGTCATCTTTCGGTTGTTGGCTGGGTCAGGTCGATCGCGGCAAAGAAGTTTTCGAGGGGGGGGGGAAAGGCGCTGATCGTTGTAGGTAGGACAGAGGCGACATCTTGGTAGGATGTTGCGGAGCGCCTATTATATGCTCGAGCAAGTACGCCTGATTAACAAGAAGGCGGCCAAAGTAGCGAGGTAGGCGAGGTGATGACGAATCAGCGAGGCGGAAGCAGAAAATGGCCAGCGAGCGTGGCGAGCCATAATGGCGGGTCTCTTGATCATCCGTCGGTCTACATGACCCAGACACAGTGGACCATCACTGTCATCGCATACGCACGTATAAAATACCTTTGGGGATGGGCGCTTCGGCGAGCGCGCGCCTACCGATGACGCCCAAGTATCATGGGCTCCCCCTCGGAACGCAATCTCGACGACGGCAAGACGGCAGAAGGACGATCGTCTCATCCGGGCTCAGGGACGCCCGACGATCCGTTCATCGTCTCCTTCGCTGAACGCGATGCCGCAGACCCCAGGCAATGGACCACTGCAAGGAAATGGACGTGAGTTTTCGCTTGTCTCCCTGTTTTATTGAAGTCTCAAAGCTGAATTCTCCTTGATAGATACACCGTCGCATCCACTCTCGCCCTCCTCTGCATCTCGGTTTCCGCAACGTCATATGCGAGCGGTACGGATCAGATCGTAGAGGCGTTCGGAGTGGGGATTGAGGTAGCGAACTTTGCGTTCGATCGCCAACGGACCAGCGCAAATTAAAACCCGGATCGACGCCTGATATCCATTGTCAACTCGCCCTCACGAGACCTCCGCAACACCGAACAAGCCAATGCAATTCGGCATCCCAGTCGCACCTGCTACTACCGACGACATCCACCATCATTCATATCATATTACGCCCACCATCAGCTGCTACATGCCCTATTACGATAGACTGTCCGGCATTGTTGTCGATCATAACGATTCGTTTAGGCCGAACCGGAAGACTTGGCACTGTGAGAAGAAAGGCGTCAACGCATGTTCATCATGTAGGAAGCGAGCGCGAAAGGGTGGCCAGGAGGGCAGACGAGGGTGCATTGGAAACTTGAACCAGAAAGGGTAGACTTGGGACTCATTATACTACCGCCGGCTTTTGGACTTCTCGACAACGCGTATATGTCAAGCAGAGAGGAAGAGTCCGTTTCGCTCTTCGATCGCCGGTGCAATGTCGAACGACGAGACGCAAATAGCCGAGCCACGGCCGACTGTCCGCATAGGCACGTCAACATGAACGGCTTAGCCCTGTTCGCCGATTTGGCCTGTCGCAGGTCTGACATCGCTATTTGGCAAGTAGACGTGGTTGAAGCGGCATCGTGGTTCCGCAGTGGCTCCCATTTCCCTTCCTGCATATGCTGCATATGCGCACGCGCACGCGCACATCCTGCCAACGACCTCCTATCGGCTTCTCCTGTTCAGACAAAGCCTCGAAACGAGCGGATCTGAGACGTCAGAGGATAGGGGGAAATCTCCTATCGCGGAAAGCTCATCTGATGGGAAAACCGCTGCGGAAATCCGTCGAGCATGCCATCTCCTTCTTTTGACAATTCCCATCAAGGGGATTGATGGTCGTGCTGAAGACGTGCTACGATGGCCTCGTGCCTGCGGCGAGCTTCTTGCCTGCGGCACCTCCTATTCTCGCTGACGCTCGGCAAGCAGCGGTTCTCGCGCGCCCTACGACGCGCTCTATAAAGTCCTTGCCCGCGGCGCCATGTAATCCTCGTTCCGTTCGACGAGAGACATGTTCTCGCTTCACTCAAGGGCAGTCTTACTCCGCTCGAGGGATCCTCGCTTCGCTCGACGAGACAGGCAGTCTCGCTCCGCTCGAGGTATTCTCGCTCCGCTCCGACTCACATATGATGCGCCGCCGCCACAAACGGCAAACCGAAACCCGTCACCGCAAACGCTGCAATCTTCAACCCCGTCATCGGCTTGCTCTTTACGCTGAACGGCATCGTCTACGTCCCCTCTTGTCAGCCCTTTTCTTCTCTCCGCCTGCTCCCCCTCGAGGACTCACCTTGCCGACGACGTTTTCAAAGTGCATGCCTCGCGATTGGACGGCGTTGACCCGAGCGACACGGGCCGAGGATCGAATGGCGGATCGAGAGAGGATGGACATGATGGTGCGTAGTGGCTTCAGTGGATGAGTGAAAGGGGAAGGGGAAGGGGTGTTGCGGTGGTGATGACTCCTTGTTGGCTCGGGCGTTTTCGCTGGAAAGAGGCAGGGTGCGCCCGGCTAACGGATCCGGATTAGGTAAGCTGGATCAATCGCGGGCAGTGGGATGCCGGGGAGGAGGGAGGGCATTCAAGGTATTGAGTTGGGACTTGGGGTGGCGCAGGGCGGATCATATCAGGATACCGTTCGTCAATTGTCCGGATCAGGGCGTCAAGGACCACGAGCAGAACCTCACGGAAGGAAACAAAAAGGCGAAGAAAGAACGCGGATAACGGGTGAATCATGGCGATCGGAAAGGCACCATTGAGCGTCGATGAGATTGTGAGGAAGCAAAAGGAGGAGAAGGAGGCGGCGAGTAAGGTGAGTCTTTCGATGGTGCTGGGTAGAGTGGGGTGAGAAGAGGTGGAATCAGCAATGATGGAGGATGAGAGGTGGCTAGACAGGATGGGCGATTGAGAAGGGAAACTGCCGTGGGATGCCGGTTCAGGATTTTCTCAATGTGGCGGATTGAGGATTCCTTGTCCTTTGAATCCTTCAGATGGATTGGCGAAGGGCAAATCAATGGGCAAGCTCCGAGATAAATGTCTGAAGAGCGCTGACGCATCCTTGCTTCTTGCCCTTTCTTCACCATATTCTAAATGCCCGCTAATACATGTCGCTTAACTCACGATCCGAACCGTCCACGATGGCATAATCGACACTGCGCGACGGAAATGCAACTTACGACGTCACGGCCACCGTAACTTTCCATCTCGCCTCGCCGAACACACATTTCCCATTCCAAATCTCCATGCCGAAACCTCGATTAATCGCCTCAACTCCCGCACGCCTGCGCACGCACCGATCATCTTCCCTCTACCCCGTGGCATCACCGCTCTCACCAATCACAGCCCGTCTTCCTCACCAAAGCCCAACGCGCGGCACTTGCTCTCGAACGCCGCCAGGCCGAACTCGAGGCACAGCAGAAACGGGAACGCGAGGAACGCGAAGAGCGCGAGCGCTTTGTCGCCCAAGCGGCGGGACAGAACTCTGGACAGGGCAACGGACAGGGGTACGCGCAGCCGCAAAACATGCAGGCACAAGGTCAAGCCGGGTACCATCATCAGGGGTACGATCGGTTTGGGAACGGACGTGGTGGTGGCGGTGGGGCGTCCGGGCGGGGGATGCCGAGAGGTCGGGCACCACCGGCGGGTCCACGGGGTGCGCCGACAGGTCCACGGGCGTTTGCACCGAGTCCGCTTAGTCAGGGACCGATTACGCGAGGGGATGCAGCGTCGACGTCGGCGCCGCCCCCACAGCAGTTATCAACGTCCCTGGAGGGTCGGCCTTCGCAAGGGGCCTTGATGGATGATACAGACTTGGAAACCATTCGCGCGCGGTACCTCGGAACGTCAACCGCCGGAAAGAAGAAATCGCGGGCCCGTGCGCCCGGGGGTGATGCGGGCGGAGGGGGAAAGCAAAAGTTTGTGTTTGATTGGGATGCGGCGGAGGATACGAGTGGGGCGGGTCTGACGGGACGGGAACAGGGCGTAGTGGCCGGGGGAACAATGTTTGGCGGGAGGTTGGCTGGGTTTGATGAAGGTGGGGAGAGGAGGGGTGTCGCGGGCGGGGCGAATGATTAGTGAGTCGCGCGTGCGGAATGTCGTCTGGAGACATGGTCGGAGCGGTCTGTTGGGAGGAGTATTGGGCGCGCCAAGCGATGGTTTTAGACGCAGATGTGATCGCGAGCGAGTGCTTCTGGCCGTTGGCCAGGGCGCTTGTGTTCTGCCTCCCCAACCTGTGCATGCGCAGACGAGGCGGAGCGCGAGCTTGAGCACGAGACACTGCTCGAAACGAGTCGCGTCCGCGTTCGAATGATGATGGACCCACAGCTGTCTCTCAGAGGCAAAAGTCGCTATGATAGAGAGACGGAGCTGATCATTGCCTCCTCTCACCCTCCTGTCGATGCCGTCATTATCTCACTCGCTCTGTCGACACGAACATTTCCTTCAACTCGCCTTACCTCGCTTTCGACTCGGCCCGGCTCGCGCCCACCAGCCATGCCGATTCCCTCGAACGTCGCCGCGCCGCCCGGTCCGGCATCGACGACCGTCATTGGACGGAAAAGCCTTTGGCCGAGATGCGCGATCGTGACTGGCGGATTTTCCGTGAAGATTTCAGTATTGCCGCGCGTGGCGGCTCCATCCCGCATCCGCTGAGATCGTGGCGCGAAAGCGGCATCCCACCGCAAATTCTGGATATCATTGATGAGATTGAATACAAGGAACCGAGTCCGATTCAGCGGCAGGCGATTCCAATCGGCTTGAGCTATCGTGACTTGATCGGTATCGCCCAGACGGGTTCAGGAAAGACGGCGGCGTTTGTCATTCCCATGCTCGAATACATCTCTCACCTCGATGGCTTGACGGACGACAACCGACACTTGGGTCCGTATGCGTTGATTTTGGCGCCCACGCGTGAGTTGGCGCAGCAGATCGAGTCCGAAACCAAGCGATTCGCCATCCCGCTTGGGTACACAACCGTCTCCATCGTCGGTGGTCGTAGTGTTGAGGAGCAACAATTCAACCTGCGCAACGGCGCAGAGATCATTATCGCCACGCCAGGTCGTCTCAAGGACTTGATTGACCGAAACATTCTCGTGCTCAGTCAGTGTCGATACGTCGTCATGGACGAAGCCGACCGCATGGTCGATCTTGGATTTGAAAACGACTTGACGTTTATTCTCAATGCCATGCCTGAAGACAATGAACAAGGATCCATCGAGGGCAACCTTGATTCCGAACCCGCGGCTCGTGATGGTGACAAAGCATGGAAGGGACACCGCGTGACGACTCTGTTTTCGGCCACCATGCCGCCAATCGTCGAACGCCTCGCCAAACAATACCTACGTCGACCGGCAACCGTCGTTATCGGCAACGTTGGTGAAGCCGTCGATTCGGTCGAACAGCGCGTCGAGTTCGTCACCGGCGAAGACAAGAAGAAGGCACGTCTGCAGGAACTGCTGAGGACGCTCGGCTTGCCGCCGCCAATGATTGTGTTTGTCAACGAGAAGAAGACGGCCGATCAGGTGGTGCGGTACGTACAGGGCGCAGGGAGGCGCGCAACAACATTACATTCGGGCAAGAACCAGGAGCAGCGAGAGGCTGCGCTGCAGTCGTTGCGGGATGGCGATGTCGAGGTTCTGGTCGCGACGGATTTGGTGAGTAGTGTCGTTCCATGGATCTGAGTCTGCTAACCTCCTGGACAGGCTGGTCGAGGTATCGACGTTCCCGACGTCACGTGCGTCATCAATTGGCAAATGTCGTCGACGATCGAAAAGTATATCCATCGTATCGGACGAACGGGTCGTGCCGGCAAGCAGGGTATCGCGATCACGTTCTTGGGACCGTCGGATGAGGAGACGATGTACGATCTCAAGCAGGGTAAGTGCATTGGTTGAGAGTCTCGGGATTCGACTGACGGGTCTCCAGAAATCGCACGGAGTCCGATATCAACGGTGCCGAACGAATTGGAGCGCCATCCTGCTGCTCGGCAACGGATTACGCGGGAAATGAAGGTGAGTCGCAACATAGACTGTACGAAACGCCAGCTGATCGTTTGCTTAGCGCAAGAGGGACGACAACGACGAATAGGCTAGGGCTACAACCGTTTTTGTTTAAATGCATGTGTGACCCAATCGGCGACTTTACTCGCGATAAAGTCGCTGTGAGCTAGCAAAGAATGAGCCTTATTCGATAGTTGAATGCAGCCACTCACCGAGGCAGAACGCATGGGGAATATTGTCCTTGCACTCAATCAGCCGCGTCACTTCTTCGCCCGCTGAAGCTTGTTCCTGCTCCCCGCGCAACGCCACCTTGACGGCATCTCCTTCCCGTCCGACCCACCCATCATTGGCGCCCCAGTAGCTGAATACCCGTCCATTACCATCTTGACCATTCTTTCTGTACCAGTCGAGATCCGGGTCGCGGATCGTCTGCATCTCGGACCGCGCGAGGCGGAGCACATGCGAAACGACGATTGGGGTCTCGAGCATGGTCACAGTGATGGGATTCGGGGCATAGATGGAAGACGACTGGGCGTTGCGCGTCGAGGGAAAGAGGTAGTACACGAGATTGATAAGGAGGAAGATTGGCTTGAACAGCATGAGCAGGACGGGCACGAGTTCCAGAAGTGGCGAACGGAAGAGCGGTGCGAGACGTAGCGCGTTGGGCGTGCGCGCGATATGAGCGAGCGTCGGGAAGAGAAGGAATGAGGCGGTGATCGCGGAAGAAGGGGATTCGGATTCGACCGCGCGCATGGTTTGAACGGCTATTTCGGCGCCAACGCTGTGGCCCATAACCCCAATCTGGATCGGGGCGCCCTCGTAGCCGGATTCCTGTGCCCATGCGTCGACTTCTTGACGCAGCTTGGTCACAAGGTCGACCTTGACGAGGACTTGCTCGTTGAGTGTGAGCGCTTGCGTCTGAAAGGAGAGCGAGAGCGAGTGACCAACGTGGCCCATGGAAAGGACGCCGTAGGACCGCGGTATGAGGGATTGAAGCTTGGAAAGAAACGGCGGGTAGTATTCGACCAGCCCAGGGTTACCTGCGAACTTGTCAGCGCAATCGTGGTAGTAAAGCCTTGTGTCAGACATACCGGGAAAGAAGACAACGATGGCCTTGGGACGGGTGCCGTCCTTGGGGGGATACCATTGGCATTCCGCTTGACCGCGCGGAACCTTGTCGAGGGCGTGCTTGTACGCGACGGTGATATAGCCGCTCCTGGGCGCCTTGAGCTGGCGGATAAACGACAGGTCGAGGCTGACGACGGCAGACATGTTGGGTGTACAGGGAGCAGGGAGGACTCCCGGTCTCCCTTGGCCGCCAGAGACGGATTCCTTATATTTCAGCCCAAACGATGCGATCCCGGTCCACGGTAGCATTCACTTCCGAGACACGCGGTCGATCACACACGTGCACTTCGGGTCTATCTGAACATGCGAATATATAATGGATACAAGCAGCCGCGCCATACAACGGAGAAGACCATGCGAGCCAAGCGGGGAGTGGTGTTATACATGATTGCGTTATGAGAAAAAGTACGGTGACAGTCGGATCTTGTTGACGTCGAATTCGCCCTTGGGCGGACACGGCGGCAGCACGTCGACGAACCGGACAAAGCTCTTGCCTTCGTATACGAGCACCTCGACTTCCTCGCCGTTGGCGTCTTGGAAGGAGCCCTTGGGGCTATGCGATTTGGGCGTTTTCTTGCCGCGGACGAGATCGGTGTCGTGTTCGTTATCAGATTCATGGATGGCGAGGTCATCGTCGGAGATGATATCGTCATCCGAGGGTATTGTGTCGTCAGCGTCAGACGATTGGTTGGCATTTGCTGCGCGAACGCCTCGTTTGGTGTTGAGAATGGGTCGGGCGATCGATAGCGGCAGGACGTGATTCTTGTATCTCTCGCAGAACTGCAAACACGGGTCAGCCAATGTCATCAACCAGAGTTTGGAGACATACCTCGCGCCTCAAATCGCCGATAATATCCCTCGAATGCAACTCGATAAACGATTCTCGAATATTCTCCGATAGCTTGTCAATCGACGCGGCATGCGACCAGTACGAGTCGTGCACAGACGCAAAAGTGACGTCGTCCTTGCGGCACTGCATCGCCGTTATCAGCATGTGCGTTGCGTCCAAGCTGTGAATAAAGTTGGGTGGCATCGCGGTCGCTTGTTTGCCCGGCGCGACTTCACAGACGGCGTTGGGGTCGGCAATATAAACGGTTTGCAGCGACGTCATAACCTGAAGGGGAATTTAGTGATGTCGCTTCACCTGACGCACGCCGAGACTCACCTGTTTACGGACGGGTTTCCGGTACGGCTGCACGACCGGCAGTCCCAAGGGCGACGTCCAGACGACGCTCGTCATCAGTTCCTTGGACAGCCGACTCTGCGGTTTACCTCCCTTGGGAGGGAGGGCCTCCATCGCCATCGGGACTCGGTCCGTCGGTATTGAGCGTGCGATCAGTTTGGCCGAGATGGTCAGCCAGTCTTGGATAGCACGGGCGCCGCTAAAGATGTCTCCGATGCAGTTGAGGACCTGTGAAATGTCAGCGGGGAGACGGGGAAAGAGCACGAGGCGGGCGACGTACTGTTTTGGCAAGGTAGCCGGATACATGGTAGACGAGATCCGCCGGAATCTCATTCTTGGCATACAGCTGTTTTGCAATCTGGTCCTTGGCGCCAATGAATGTGACACCTGCAGAATGTCAGCCGCTGAGCGTTGCCTTGAGTCCAATGAGACTCACCATATACGGTCGTCATGACTGTCTGCTTGACGACCTTTCGCAACACTTTGCCCTTGGCGGCGACGGCCAACACCTTGCCCTCGGCGGCATCCTTGTCGACGATCAAGTTGACCAAATCGGCGATATGAGTATACACGTCGGCCGGCTTGTCGCCGCCCTCTAGGTTGACGGCGCGCGCGCCCTGAGTATCACCGCCGAGCGCGGCGTAATGCTGCATGCCGTTACACGTGCCGTCTTGATGGACAGGCAGGGATGAGAGGAATGCCGTCGGATCGGGTGAGCGCAAGGCCGAGGTGATTTCAAAGCAGCATGCGAGACATTGCCAGGGATCTTCGGCCGAGAGCCACCATCGGGAGCCCTGTAAAGGTATTAGCCCGAGGAAAGACGGGCGCTCGAGAAGCGTACGACTTACACCCAAGGGGTTGTCTGCGCTGTCAAAGATTTCCTTTTCATGGTCGATGGCAAACTGTTCACGGTCCCGGAAGCTTGCCTTGTCGAATCCGTACAAGTTGGCCAGATGGATGCGGAGCCACATGAGACCGCGCTCGCCGAGTGGCTTTTTGATACCGAATGTGAGCAAGCCGCGTGCAAGATCGTCTCCGACCGGATTCAAATGCGGCGGCACGGGGTAGGCTCGGCCTCGAAAGTCGAGGTTGTGGGGGATGTAAAAGACGTCGTTGATAAACTGCGGGGAAATCAGCTGCCGGGACCAAGGGAGCAAGGATGATGGCCAGGATACTCACCGACCGGGCAATCTCGAGGTTATAGTTAAACTTGCACCGCTCCGAATGGTCCTTGGCCATCTGCGTCGTCACGGCCCTCAACGCGCTCACATAATTCGCCCGGGCCTCCGGGTCTGCGCTCCGCGGATCCGGTTTTTCGGGCTTGTTATACTGAGCGATCCCCTCTGCCGCCGGAATATCCGCAATGGCCTGACCGCTGTTCCAGCTTTCGAGAACGACGTCAAAGACGCGCTTGTTGATGGCCCAGGGCGTGGACGAGAGCACGTTGAGTCCCGCAAAGACGCCGTCGAGGTGTCCGGCTTCGGATGCGCGACGGAGGTACGTGGTCTGTTCGGCGGATTCCTTGAACCGCATGACGGGCACGCGGTGGAATAGGTAGCCGCCGTCTTCGTAGGACTTCCACGGGCGCGGCGGCACGAGCATGGGCAAGTGTTTCGGATGCATGACGAGCGACATGTCGTCCTTGGCGATTCGAGACGAGACGGCCGGGTTGAGCTTGATGATGCCAAGTTTATTGCCCTTGACGTATTCATAGGCGTGCGCAAACGCGGGCTGTTCCTCGGTGCTGCGAGACGAGGACGGGTTAGCACAAAGTCGACGACCACGCGAGGCCCAGACGCGCCGCGCGCTTCACTCACTGTTCAACACCGTCGGCGTCTTTCATGTACCGCGTCACCTTGGCCGTATCAATCAATGCGCGTACGAGAAACGACCCGATCGCGAGATACTTGGCCGCCGTCCAATCGGGCGTCCACACCTTGCGCAACGCCTCGAGCGTGAAATCATCGAGCTTGTTCAACCCGGCATGAACATTCTCTCCCCCGGCGCCAACGCTCTTTCCGATCCGATCCCACGCCGTCCGAATGGCGGGGCCCTGGTCCGATCGAGCGGTATCCTGTCCCGCAACGGAACGCATCCATTCACCCGACGAATCTCCCATGATGCTTTGCAAGATGCTCGCGCGGTATTCCGTCTCGACGGCCTTGCCGACGGCGATGAGCGCACGGGCCGTCTTCATCCCGTCCGAGACGCCACCCGAGTTTCCGAGCCGCATGATTTCGAGGATCGTGACGAGCGCGAGTCGATCGGGCGGGAGCAGGCGAAGGTAGAGCACGAGATCCGGGCTGTGGGAGGCGCGCTCAAAGGACGTATCGATGGGCGAGTCCGCAGGCGGCGGCGGCGGTGTGAGCGGCGACGAAGAGGACGAGGCGTCCGACCGCGCCGCTTCGGCTTTTCCCGCCGTCGCCTTCTTGACCCTCGTCTCCGCCTGCGCCTCTTTTTCCCCGAGCCTGACCAGATCCTCCTCTATGCGGCGCGTCATCGCCTGCAACCATTCCCACATCCACGCCTGCAACTTGCCCCCCTGTAGCTTTTGCGCATCCGAGACGTCTTTCAAGCCCTGCGCGACCATTTGCGCATGAGCGTGTTCAAGCTCAGCACGTGCAGCGGCAAGGGAAGCGGCTTCGAGGGCTTCTTGGCGGCGGATGGGGAGGTCCGCGGCGGTGCTGCCGTCCGAGAGACCCTTGAGCGTTGCGCGAAGGTTGGCGATGGCGAATCGGGGCAAGCCTTCGGTCGAAGGGGTGACGACGCCGGCGTTTTCCACGAATTTCGAGTGGTAGGGTTCTTTCTGGAGGCGCGCGCGCGCGCGGGGAACGGTCAACTTTTGCATGGGCTTTCGGGGGGACGACTCACGGCCAATATCGGTCGAACCTCGGCAACGACCTTTTGTTCTTCCATTCTCCGCAGCCGTTCCTCCTCCTGACCCTTGACAATCTCAATTTCCCTCACCAACGCATCCTCACCCGTTCGGTGTGCGGCTTCGAGAAGCCGCGGAAGGAGAATATCTCGTTCGGTCGAGGCAAATGCCGTGAGGATGTCGGAAAGGGGCAGGGAGTGGAGGTACGGCAGGAATACGTCCAGTGGTGCTTCGGCGCTGTGGGAGGGGGAGGGGGAGGGGGGAGGGGGGAGGGGGGGGATCAACATCCTATGCGTAGAGGCGAAATGGCGCTAATTGGCCGAGGGTGAAAACGTACCGTAAAAGACCCCTCAACCAGCCTTGATATACTTTTTCCCCGCCTCGCTTCAACCCCCACGCACGTATCCGACTCGTTCCCGCCGCGGCGGCCGCAGCGGAAGAACCATTGATTTCCTCCCACCTCGACACCAAATCCCTCGCTCTTTTCCCCCACACTTCGGCCTCCATGTGCGCGGCCTGAACGGTACGTTCATCCGCCCCATCGGAAATCAAGGGTTGTGAGAGTGAGGTAATCCCTTCCACGACGCTTCCCCATACGGTGGCGTCGGGACTCGCACATCGTCCTGCCGAGACATCCGTGAGGATCCGACGGAAGATGTCGTGTGCGCGTGGAATGGTGGTGCGTTTGACGAGACAGATGGAGAGGAGGCTGAGCGCATCGAGGAGGCCCGTGGTCGGGTATAGTTCACTTTGGGTGGAGCGTTGTGCCGTCGGTGGGTGGTGGTGGTGGGAGGCAGAGGAACGAACGTCGTCGAGTGGGAGAGGCGAGGGAAGGATCGTGAATGATGGGTTGTGCAGTGACGGTGTAGCGGTTGTCGATCGTGCTGGCAGGGATTTCAGGTGTCCATCGCCCGACACGAGGTCGTCCGCGTGATCGTGGTGGTCGTGGTGGTACGACTCGGACGTCTGCGCTGCTGCTGCAGCAGTGGCGGGCCGAAGGGTGGATGCCGAGCCGACGACATAGGTGCGCCGGATCGAGGGTGTCCGGCGTGTGGAACGGACGAGGTTGCGGAGCATGGTACGTTTGGGATGCCGTGCCGTGCCGTGTGCTGTGCCGTGGGGTGGCGGTCTGAGGGGATGATCAGATGGGGAAAAGAGTCGACAACCGTGCGACGATGCTCCTGGAGGCGGCGATCGGCGACGCAAAAGTCGAAAGAAGAATTCAACAAATTACGACACACCGGCCGCCGAGGAGCGAGGGGAGAGGGGGGGAACGGGGATTCCTCTCCAGTCTACAACGGTCTGCTCGAATGCCGCAGCCACCCGCATCTCGTCCATCACGCTGCCTCCCTGCCCCCTGTATCCCCCCCCCCGCACTCGCTCGCCTTCCGGTCTGCCCACCCACCGTATTCGCCCACCACCCACACTATTCTCGCCGTCAAAGAGACTGCAACTGGGTGACCGCGCGGAAGCAAATCGCAGAATACATGAATCATTATAATCAAGAAGAATTCAAACGTTGGCCATCCACCCACGTTATTCCCATACACACGGCGCACATTCAACCCCCCTCAATGTCCACAGAACACCTCGTACACACCCTAGGGGAGACCTTACAAGCCATCCTCTCCCCCTCCTCGGCCGCTCGAATCCCGTACGTCGGCGTCGCGTTCATTCCCCCCTCGACGCAAACTGACGTTCTCCCCCCGCAGCGCCGAAGCGACGTTGGATGGACTGCTGGACAAGGCAAAGGCGGAAACCTTGGCGGGACTGGCGTTGATCGGACAAGGAGCCGGGGGATATGCGGTCGATGTGCGTTCACCCTCGCTTTTTCCCTCGGCAAGGAAGAGCTGATTTGCGTTCCCCGGGGGGGGGAGGGGGACAGATCCGAATCCTCGCATTCGTGCTCTTGCGTCGGAAATCATTCACGCCTGGCCCGGAGGGAACAGTTCCCGCCTTTGACGACATCTCGGAACAAGCACGGATAAAAGTCGAGCAATGTTTGATCAGTTGCGTCAGGGATGAGTTTGATGGCAGGGTGAGGAGGCCCGCGGTCGTGTGTTTGGGGGTATGGGCAGAGGAGAGTGCCAAGCGCGGGCGTGAGTGTTTCAGGCTTGGGTTTCTGCTCATCGTCTCTTTGTTGGGGGGGTCCGATGGGGGTGAGGTGGATCAGATACCCCCGGGATCACCGCGGAATCGCGTGGATTTTCCCTGGGTTTTTTGGGGAATCGTCCGCGTGATTCTGGCCGTCTGTCCAGAGGAATCGCCACGACGGACAAAGAAAAAGAAAAGTGCAATCGACGAACGCGAAACGCTTCGTGGCTGGAGAAACACGCGGAACGTGTCATTGGAGAAACAAAGGGTCCCGCTTGACGATGTCACTGTGGAAAAGAGAGAGAATACAGCGCGGTCGTCGACGTCGGGCTCACGAAGCGCGCGATGGGAGGGTTTTCAAGATCCGGCTGATTGGCGCGAAATGGAGGAGGCGCGAGGAGGACGTCATCGCGTGCGGTGCGGGGGAATGCTGGCTGCATCGGGGGGGGGGGGGGGGGGGGGGAACAGTTTGGCGGGGGACGCGGTGGGGTGGTGCCTGGAGAATTTTGTCGTTACAAAGGATGCGTCGGCCAGCAAGCACGAGGTGAAGGGGTGCGACCTGTTGCTGGCTCCGTGGAGTATGCTCGCTGCCCCTTTGCTGCGAATTCAAAGCGACATGATCATCAAAGCCCAACCTGCTAACTCGCTTTATTGCACATACGCAGGTCCACTACCAGGCCTGCCCCAGACGATTGTTTCCCTCGCCGCAACATCATCACCATTACACCGCCTATCCGTCTACCACCTCCTCATCGCTCATCCGGACATTCTCTTCGCCGCGCCCTCGGGCGTCCCATGCGTTACGCCGCATCAACTCGTGCAGGTGCTCGTGGGAGGCCTTGACGATCCCGTGCACGAAGTCAGGGTTGAAGCGGCACGTGCAATGGCATCGGTGCTGAGCGATGGACTCGGGTTGGAGCAATTGGAGAAAAAAGAACGGGAGAGGCTCGGCGCAGGGTTGATCGTCAAGGCTTGTGATGTGAGTGTCGGGACTGCCCGGCCGTGTCGGCTCTGGTCGGACTGACGGTCGGGGATTTTTCAGGTGATCAGCACGTCGGCCTCATCCACGGTGGAACCGGTTCTAGACGCTCTGACGACCATTGCCGAAGCCCAGCCCGCGCTTTTTACGCCCTCTGTGCTCACGACGCTCGTGCCGCTTCTGGAATCCCTGTGTGCCCTGCCTATAAAACTGGCGTCGGTGCTGCCGGAAGAGATACGGTGCACACCGATGCCGGAAGAAGAGGCAGACTTTGACCAAAGCTATGCGCGACTGACGTCGGCGCTCAACCTCTTGGTGACGCTCTTTCACCGCGCCAAAAAGGCCGCGTTGACGCGCAGCGGGGCGTTTATGGTGGGAATCCGGCTGGTGCCCGTGCTCTTGGCGTGGCTCGCGATCGGTATTTCGCCGTACGGCATGGGCAGCCAGGAGGAGCGGGATGCGACCGAGGCATGGATCAAGAGGGACGATGTGAGTACTCGGTGTTGACGTGTCCGGCACGAGCGGGTTCAGCAGCACGAGCTGATCCAGCCTGCAGACCGAGGAAGAGGACGAGGAATACACGGAAATGCCCGAGTATGGACTGGACGCGTTCGCGTCCGCGCTCCGTGAGTCGGCCCCTCGTGCGGCCGCATGGCTTTCTTGACAGGTCCTGCAGCTCAGACGGATTTCCTGCAAAGTGTCTTCCAGTTTGTGCCTGCCATGATTGCTGCACCCGATTGGCGACTCCGTGCGGCGGCGCTTCAAGCGGTCGGTGTGATTTCTATGGCGACCAAAGATGTGCGTTCTCGGACATGATGCCGTGTGACTCTGCTGATCTGGCTACCAGGTCGTCGGGGACAAGCTTGAGCAGGTCATCGACATGATTGCCCAGGTAGCCAAGGATCCACATCCGCGCGTAGTCTTTGCAGTTGCTGACGCGATTGGCTCTCTGGCCGAGGTCTTTGACGCAAGTACCAGTCGCTGCGAGTCTATTCCTCAAATGCTGACGGTATTCCACACCTCCAGGCCGACTTGACATCGTTGAACCGCCAAAAGTGCTTTGAGCTGATGCGGTATCTCCTACGTGACCCTACGAGTCGAGTGGCAGAGCATGCCGCGCAGGCGCTTGTCCCCTTGATTGATGCGTCCGACCAGAGCGAGGTCGTGCCGCATCTGGGAGAGATTGTGAGCGGGTGGGTGCGGCTTTATCCGTGCCCGATCATCACTCATTTTCCTCCAGGCTTGTTTCGCTGCTGCAGAATAGGCCTCTGTATGTCCAGCAACAGGCTTTGAAGACACTCGGTGCGTGTAGAGCCTGTCTGGAACGGGTGAAAGTTTACCTCTTTCGAATGCAGCGTCGGCCGCCATCACGGTCAACACTGCCTTCAAACCATATTACCGTAGGTCTCGCCGATATCAAAGTGTGTCCGCATCTGACCGGCATGCCTGAAACAGCCCAGCTCATGCCGGAACTCCTTGGCATGTTGAGCACGCCGATGGGCAAGGAGCAGAGAATGCTCAAGGCGGTCGGCATCGAATGTGTCGCGTTCATCGGACTCGCTGCGGGCAAACAAGTGAGCGAGAGCTCCCTCGCGCCCACCTTGTCGGATTCTAATCACGCAGGACAGGTTTTCAGAGAAGACGCCAGACGACTGGCAAACATCATGATGGATATTCAGCGTGCGTGATGGCGATATTGTCGCCCGCCATTACTGACTCTTGCTTTGCAGAGAGTATCACAGAGGATGACGACCCGCAGTCTGGTTACCTCACAAGCAGTACGTGTGAATCTCTGCGCGCCGCTCAAATCTCACCCCGTGCATCAGCTTGGTGCTATGTTGCGGATGCTCTAGGCGAAGACTTTGAGCCGTGGTTGAAGCCGGTCATGGACAAGATGCTTCAGGGCGCATCACAGGCCGTGCAGGTGAAAGCTTACAACGGTGCGTGTCGCACCTCTTCTGCTCGTCTTTGTTGCTTAATCAATCATTTAGAAGACTCGCCGGACGTGGCGACCGGCTGGGAAATCATTGATGACCAGTACCTACTGAATACATCGGCGCTCGAGGATCGATTGACGCACGTACAGCAGCTCGATCAGATCTGCGGAAAACTACGGCCGAGACTGATGGAGCCGTATCTCGAGCCGGTGGCACAATGTTGCTTGGATAATCTAGGGTTCAAGTTGGATGAGGGTGTTCGGGCTGTACGTGAAGCGCGGGGAGATAACATCTCAAAGCTGACCGCCTGTTGGTCTCTTTATCTAGGCCGCAACAGGGTGAGGCTCCATCTAGCAAGCAAGGTATAGAGCTAACCACCTTGTAGACTAATACCAACGCTCACCAAGTGCGCGAAAGCCACAAATAACACACAAGCGATCGAATCGGTACTGAACGCACTTCCCGACGCTATTTTGCGCGAAGAAGACATGACGGTCCTTGCGGCCATCTACGACAAACTCCACGAAAGCATGCGCCTCTTGCCATCCAAGCTGCCGGAACCCCTGGCCCAGCGACTGACCAAGGCATCACACTTTCACCTGTCAGCCATGGGCGAGCAGCGCGTGATGCGACAGCAAGCGATTGAGGCCGAGGATGAGGTCGATGATGCCGAGTTGGCGTATGAGCGCGGCAAGGAGGAGGAAGAGGACGAGGTGTTGGATGCGATGGGACGGGTATTGTATGATCTGGGCGAGGATCCGGCTCATCCGTTGCTCTTTACGATCGGAGGGCTGAAGCAGATGAGCGTGGCGGAGCCATAGCGTTGCCGCTGTGGAATTAATAGAATGAATGATCGTTGCATTTGCCAAGAGACGTTATTGGTGTCCGCTTTATGGTGAGGTGCGCCTCGTGCACCTGTGAGATACCTCTTACAGAGCAGAGTCCCCGTGGCCTGTGGATTTACCATCGGCTTGGATGTGCCGTTGCGGCGCAAAGACATCTGTCGAGAGGGATGCATCATCGAGCAGACAATTGTTCTTGGGAAAGGATCCCCCGTGTCCGGGGTGACTACACGTAGGCAGAGCGTTACCACCGGTTTGACGTACTTTTATCGGGAAACAATGGTGTTGTGCGCCGGCGCATCATCGTAGCCACTCATACCAGGGCATGACAATCGGGAACGGACCGGACCGCCCTGTCGTGTGTTTTTGCGACTGAATCGGGATCTCGAAGGGTGCAAGGCAAGTCTTGAGTGCGCTCTTTTCGTGATGATTCGGTATTCAAGAGGAGGTACTCGATCAGCTGGCTTGATGAGGGGTTGAGTTTACCCTTCATTGATGGTGGTGGTCATATCGTGCGTTCTTGCAAAAGTTCCACTATTCCGGGGGTTTACCAGGAAGGTGCTAATTCGAAAGGCCCAGACGTCGCGGCTTACCTCTGTCAAAACTTTTGTTGAAGATTTAGCATTCCCTTCCTGCCTTTGCGCTTGGGAGGAGGCCTGAGGAAATCGGTCGAAAGCGGCATTGGCACGACATTGTCTGAAACGTTCATACCCATAGCGACGACTTGGGAAAGCGGCTCTGCACGCAACGAGCCGCGGGATTTCGCGCCCTATCGAGTCTGGCATGAGGCCCATCAGGATACCTGTTTTTCGCAATGGTCAGGTCATGACACTGGCAAGAGAACCTTTCGTAAGGGCCGGGGTGCTGCGAACCCGCTTAATGACAGGGGAGCTATGTGCAGGAGGATGACGAGTTGCCGTGGGCGGGACGATTGTAGGGTTTCCCCAGGAGGGATGGATGAGAGATGGGGACAATTGTAGGGTTTCACCCGGAGGGATGAATCAGAGATGCGTTTTGTACGGTCCAGTACAGTCGAAAGGAATATCCGTACACCCCTATTTCAAGGTATCAAGGACATTTATTGGAAGCGCATCTGGTACATGTCATGTGCTTCACCACTCCTGGGCAGAGTTAGACCACGGTGTGAAGGAATGCCCCAGGCGGGATCCACAACGGCACTTGGCCTGTCCTGACTCTGGACGACGGAAATACTCGAGAGGCACAGTGTCGAGCTATCCCCTTGTCGCTGGTCCGCCCCGGATCCTGACCCACCATCGCCCACGCATCACGACGAAACCGCGGCGGCTCGATTGGCCCGGGGGGACGTGGCGCAGGCCACCGGGGGGCGCGCCACCGTGGGAGAACCTCAAGGAAGCGCGTGCCCAAAAAAGTGCGCCCAAAATTTCGCGGGTTTGCGCTTCGTGTGGGCGGGCGCGGGCTGACTCTGGCTCGCGCAGGGACGGGTAGGGAGGATGGAGGGTGTCGATGATCACGAGCGAGAAGGAAAAAAAGTTGAAGCGGTGGTAGGCAGTGGTGGATCAAGATTTCCACACCTTCACTCTTCCTTTCTTTCCTTCTCTGTGAGTCGTCCCAGACAAAGTGGTGGACCGAGACGTGACGAGCTGACGCGAGGTGCACCATCCGCATAGTTTACCCTTTAAAAAAACCTTACGATGTCTGACGCTGTCAAGAACGCTGAACGGGAGGAGGAGGAGCACCAGACCTTTGAGGGTGTCTGTGAGTGGCATTCATCCTAGCCGTAACGCCGAGCCTAGGAGCTGAACCTTCCCCCCGCGCACCAGCCGCCGGTGCCTCGGCCACCTACCCCATGCAATGCTCTGCCCTCCGAAAGAACGGTTTCGTCGTCATCAAGGGTCGACCCTGCAAGATCATTGACATGTCCACCTCCAAGACGGGAAAGCACGGACACGCCAAGGTCCACTTGGTTGCCACGGATATCTTCACCCAGAAGAAGTTGGAAGACATCTCGCCCTCCACCCACAACATGGATGTCCCCAACGTTACCCGAATTGAATACACCTTGGTCAACATTGACGATGTGAGTGAGACCGGAGCCGGAGCGTCGCGTCGGGCGAGAACCGCAAGCGATTTGGAACGGTGTGGACTGATGATGATGATGCGTTTCCCCTCGGAATTTTCTAGGGATTCTTGAACTTGATGTTGCCCGACGGAACCCCCAAGGACGACGTCAAGGTCCCCGAGGGAGAACTCGGCAAGAACATTGAGACCGCGTTCGAGGACGGCAAGGAGGTCAGCGTCACCATCATCGCTGCCATGGGTGAGTTACGAGACGTGGCCGGTCATCAGAGTTCGGCTGGGCTAATGCATCTTTTGGGGGGGAATAGGTGAAGAGCAGGCTATCGCCTTCAAGGAAGTCTCCGCTTAATTGCATCATCGACAAACGTACACTTCCTCGTTGTATCACTAGGCCCTTTTTCATCCCTTCCCCGCCTTTTCACTGCGTGTGCGCGCGGGGTCACTGATCGGCCATTCCGGGACGGTTACTTTTTGGGGGGGATTCTAGCGTGGGATGTAGTCTACGTGTGGGAGTCTCTGGCAAAAGTCGAATGTCTCGCGAGGCGTGATCTGTATCCTTTGTGACGCGCGGTCTAGGCACCCAAAATATTATAGCATATATCTGTTAGACTGGCGTCTTCCTGCGCAGCTTTGTGCCGTGAAGAGCGATACGAGATGACGGTCCGCCGTGCTGCCCGATGCATCAACTGGGCCGAGGTGTCGTGTCAGACGAGCGTCCCAGGGGGTCGACGGATGATGCGCCCGGCACAAAAGCAGCAGGGAAGCCGGTTCGATTACCCTCTCGAGTCCCGACATGTTGACATCCCCGGCGGGCAGTCTCGGTCCATCTGCTAGATCATTCCCAACACTGCCCACGACGACGCCGGACGGATGCTGCGCTCGTCTGACCGGTAGACGACGCCGGCGAACCCACAACCAAAAAAAGAAAAAGCGGGATTCAATTGCCGACTAAAACTAAAACGTGAGTCGCGTGATGACGAGTCGGGTGAAGCGATGAAAAGCTGATGGGCCGCGGGCACATCGGTAGCCCAAACTTGACGGGGACCATTGCCCCCGGACTTGGTATCATGGACGCGGCGACACAACCACCATTGCCGAGAGCCGCAGCGCCGATATGCCGTCCGCAGGTATTGGCATCACAGGCGCTCACGCATATCGTCGCGCACCACCTACGTGCCGCCGGGTTCACGACCGCTTCAGAGCGCGCACTGCAGACGCTTACGCGGGCGCTCGAGGTGTATATCGGGGAAATGGGAAGACAGAGTGTGGAGAGTGCGCAGGTGTGTGGGAGGAGGGTGGGAGGATGGGAGGATGTGTTGGGCGTGCTCAGGGATTTTTGTGCCGTCGGCGAGGTGGATGATGTTAGCCGGATGGTGGAGAGGGAGATGGGGGCCAAGGCAGGGGTACGGCAGGGTGGCGTTGGGGCTGTGTTGGGTGCGCGAGCCAGACGGTGGAGGGAGACGAGGGGCAAGATCGGGTTGGAGATGTCGGAGGAGGCGGCAGAGGAGTGGTTGGATGATGAGGAGGAGAGGAGGCGTGCGGCCGTTAGGAGGAGAAGCGGGTTGGGCCCGATGGATGTGGACGACGGGGTGCGTCGTGAAGAGCGGGCCGAGCGGGGTCATGTCAAGGGTTTGGCGCCGTTGAGGGGTGAGTCGGGCTTTCCCAGAAAGCGTGGATGGCTCGGTGCTGACGCGGTGGACAGCACACGTACGGGATGGCTTGGAATCGCGCGAAGAATGTACAGCACGTCCGTTACTACATAGCATCTCGTTGCCGCCGCCGGATCGATATTACATCGTCTCGAAAAGTCCGTCGCCAGACATGGTGGAGAACGAGGCCGAGCCGGAGACACCCGCGCTGGAATTCTCTCCGTCGCGGTCGCCCGTACATGTCAAGATGGAACGCTCGCCAAGTCCGCGGGGCGTCAAGCGCAGAAGATCCAGCAACGGCTCATTGGGCACAAGAGGTTGCTTGACAGGTTCTGCCGACCACCCGGTATTCGACGAGCCGTACCTGCCACCGTTGCCGGGCAAGAGCAAGCATGCAGCGCATGACCCGGCACACTACTTTGCCGACGAGGACGAGGACGAGACTACGGATATGTCCAGAGAGGAAAACGGGACATCCGCCGCCGCCGCCGCCGCCGCCGCCGCCATCGATTCGGCACGGCGGACGGCACTAGAGATTTACACGTCGGGAGCGATCCCGTATGAACAGTCGACGTTGGCGATCGCGTATGATGTATCGCACCTGACGGCCATGAAGTGGCGTAAACCACGCGGAACGCCCCCGGCGCTCTTGCCCTCGGCCGTTTCGTCGCTCGTCAAGGCGCACAAGGCATCCGTCGAGGCCGCCAGTCATCCCCCGGCGAGCAAGTCGTCGAGGAGTTTCAAGATTGCCGCCGCGGATGCCTTGTCGGCGACGGTGGGGCATCCTTTGCTTTATGCGCTGGCCGGAACGACGCATCAGGTACCCGGGCTCGCGAGTGGATCGGGCGGGGCGACACCCCGCGGGAATCCGTTTGTGCCGGCGTATCCGATCTGGGCAAAGACCGAATTGCCCGTCAACGAGGCGCACGAGAGGGACCCACGCGAAAAGGAAGTGTACCCCGTCAAGGCGCTGCCGAGGGAATCCGCACCGCTGGGACCGACGGTCGCGCTCAACTTGATGCCTTCACCGGCCATGTTCAACCCACGGCAGCCCGACTTGCTGCGTACGTTGATCACCGAGATGGCCGGCCACGCGTTTGTCGACCAGCCGTCACGCAGCGGATGGTTGCGTCCGAGCGCGCTCCGTCAGTTTACCGAGCTTCAGCCGCCCGAGGCGATCAAGGTCGATGCCGCGACGGCGGCGGAATCCGGGGGCGAGTTGCGCACGGGCATGCCGTACCTGTATGGCGATGCCGTTCGCGCGCCCGGTCAGCTTGGGTCGATGGATGCGAAAATACGCGCGGCCAAGGCCAAGGATCGCAAGATGAAGGCAGCGGCGGCGGCGGCGGCGGCGGCAGCAACGGCAGCGACGGCCGCACAGCAACAGCAGACCGCCGATGGGACTACCTCTGCTGCTGCCGCTGCGGCGCGCAAGCTCAAGATTTCGTTTGCCGGCGCCAGTGTCGCGCGGAACCAGGCCGAGGCGTTGGCTGAGCAGCTAGAGGCTGCGGAGGCGCTGTTGCGTGATCAGGATGAGATCGTTTTGCGCGCGACGTGGCCGGTCATGAGTGAGGAAAGGGGGGATTGGCAGACGTTGATGGAGCCGCCGCCGCCGCCGCCGCCGACGACGATGACGACGGCGCCCTCAGGAGAACAACAGAACAAACGAATTATTGCGTCAGGGATTGGGAAGAGGTTGTCGGATATTCTGCCGCCGCCGCCACCGCCGTCACCGCCCCCCGCGTCGACGCAAGATCCTGCAAACATGAAGCGAAAGCTCGTCTTTAAGCGTCCGGGCGAGGTGACGCCCGTTTCCGAGTCGCCACCGACGCCTTCCGTATCATTGGCCAGGGATGGTCCGGCCGACGAGTCGCGCGAGGCGATGGAGGCTCGGCCTGGGTTGAAGTTTAAGCTCAAGTTGCCGATGGCATCGTAGTATGCGAGTAGAGGAGAGGGGAAGAGGGCGCTCGGTTGGTCCGGGGCTGTGGAAGCCGTGTATTGATAGCTACCATCTTGGCTACCATCTATTATGCATAGTCATTGTTGTTCAGGCCACGTCGCGCGCGCCCGCGAATCTCGGGGGTCTATGCCCTCGGGCGGATGCTCTGGCTGTTGCGAGTCCCCGTCGTTTACCCAGTACACCAAGTAATCTTGGACGGGAAGAGAATGACGCGCCCCGCTTTTTGCCACCGCGTCGAGGCCCCGCTGCCCCGCTTTCCCCGCTTTCCCCGTCCGAGGAGAGCGTTCAGCGTTCAACCGCACGCTCATCGCCATCGCAGCATCCGGGTCCTCCGTACACAAGGATATATCCAGCGCAGACCGAGGATGACATGAGCATGAGCATCAGCATCAGCATGAGCATGTCCGCGGGTTAGACCATGACGCACCCCATCACCGCCTGGCCCGTCAACGTCGACAAACTCCGAGCGAGGCTTACCGATGCAGGATTCACGGGCCGATGCGTCGCGCGGTGTGATGAGCCCCGGGTGTATAAGGATGCCATTGCGAGGTGGGCGGAGAATTTCGAGGGGTTGCCCGCGCTCGTGGTGTTTCCGGAGACGGAGGAGCAGGTGGCAGTGGTGGTGAGTTGTGGTTGTCCGTTCCGTCTGGCGTTTGGCGAGGTCCGGGTGGCTGATTTGAGGTGTGTCGGGCGATAGATCAGGTTCGCTGTTGCGGAAGGGTTTACGATCGGGTTGCGTTGCGGAGGTCATAATGGGGCGCCAATGCAAGAGGAGACGATCCTGATGGACATGCGCTGCTTTCATAATGTCCGCGTGGACGCCGCGACGAGGCGCGTCACGTTCGGGGGAGGATGTACGTGGGGAGAGGTGTATGACGTGGCGAACGCCGAGGGGCTGACAGTCGTCGGTGGTGGGTACCATGGCGTCGGTGTTGGGGGGTATTTGAGCGGAGGAGGGTACAGCTGGTGGTCGGGAAAGTATGGAATGGGCTGCGATAACGGTGAGTCGCGATCTCTCGCTGGTGTTCGATGCCAAGAGCCTCACCTCACCTTGCCATGGGCGCAGTCGTTTCCGCTCGGATGTGCCTCGCGGACGGATCCATCGTCACCGTCAATGACGAGCAAAACACGGATCTTTTTTACGGCATACGCGGGGGGCACGGACAGTTTGGCGTCATCTTGGAGTTTACCGTACAGGCGTACGAGGGCAGTCGGCGCGCATTGACGGGAATGCTCGGCTATCGGCCGGATCAGTTGACGTCGCTGTTGGAGGTGTTGCATCAGGTGGGTATCTCGTCGATGGCGTGCGGCGTAGCATCGCAGGGGCTGAATGCGTGTCTTGGGGGCAGGATTTTTTCCCCGTTAGGACGTCGAATGAGTCGGTAGTGCTGGGTTTCATGCGGCTTCCGCCGAATCACGATGTAGGTGTCTCCTCTCACGCCCGTGGGGAAATCGTCCACTGACGCCACCTGACGGTCACAGCCCGTGGTAGCAATCATGCCTTGGATCCAAGGCGACGACACCTACATTGCCAACATTAAAAACATCTTCACGAGCAAAGTCAAGCCCGTCGTCGATTTCACGCACATTGCCAAGGACCAAGTCGAGATTGCGCACGGCGCCGACAAGATGTTTGCCGCGCCGGGCGCAAGGCGAAAGATTGACGCACCGACGACGACGGCGGATATTTGGCCGGATATGGTCACCCAAGTATGGGACAAGTGGCAAGAGTTCACTGAAGCCGTGCCGGACTGTCGTGGGTCCGTAGTCTTGTTCGAGTGCCATGATCAAGCTGGGATCGCGTCGCGCGCCTGTAATGCGACGGCGTGGACGGCCCGGGATCCGCATTACTATGTCGTGTGTACGGGAACGTGAGTTTATCTCTTTCAAGCGACGATGCGCCTTCTGATCATTGAATGCCCAGCTCGATGACACCCGTGACGGACGAGCTATCGCAAATGTTTGCCATCGAAACGGCCGAGCTTATCGGCGCGCATCATCTCAAGCACACGGGCAAGCCCGCACGGCAATGGGGCATCGGGCGGCTCAACAAGGGGACCAACGAGTTTACGTACACGTATGCGACGGACCGGGACCGAATCAAGGAGATCAAGGAGCGGCGCGATCCGCACGGCGTGTTCCAGTCCCCGATGGGCCAGCAGACGCACTCCAAGCTGCGGCAGAGAATGGGACTGGCATGAGATGGCGTGTATCCGCCATCTCGCAAGACTTGCAATGGTTCGTCGGGATCGCTGGATGGGAGAATAGTTGTATAGAGCCACTTGGCGCGATATTATGTATAGACTTGTCATCACATCAACAGTCAAATGGATCTGTTTATTCAGGTGGCTGCAAAGAATATGCAGATTGCTACCAGAGTCTTGGCGAGCGACATAGCAGAGCGACATAACGTACAAAAGTACTCGACCAAGGACAGAGTCAAGAGGAACATGGTCCATAGCATTACTCAATTTACAACTTTCTCTGCCGTGATACAAGAGTCACAACGCCTAGCAGCGGGTGATAACCACAACACGATAACCCAAAACCGAAAATGCACATCTCCGTCCCACTCACCGCTTCAATATCGCCGCAAAGGGGCAAGCGCCCTCCCGAATCTTTCCCTCGACCAACAACCGTTCATCCGCCATCCATTCTTTTCCCTTGCCCTCCATCTTCTCCGGCCCAATCTCATCAAGCAGGTAACCTTCCGGACGGTACTTTTCCCCCTCATCGCCGGGCAAAGGCGTCCCAAAGAGCCATGAGAGCCATGTCTCGGGTCCGTATCGTTTCCAGAAGCTTGGTCTGACGTAGTATGGAAAGGTGACATAGTCGGATTGATGGTAGCGGCCTGTTGTGGGATCCGGATCGCGGATCGTGCGTTCGCCCGAGAGGAACCAGGGCCGTGGCAGGGCGAGGTAGCGCAGAGCGAGGCAGCGAACAGATAGGAAAGTATGGAATAGGATAGCCGTGGATCTCGGAGGTGGTGGTATGCTGGACCAATAGTGATCAGTAGAGCAGAAAGACGCCGTCGGTCTGGCTTACCCCATGGCGCGATACCATAACGTCGGATACTCGCTCACCACCATTTCCTTGGCAAGGCGCTTGAGATACGCCGTTGGGATATATTTTGTGACAATATTAAATGTCGTGCCGACAACAGCGTCGACGTCTTGGCTGTTCTGGGCGTATTCTTGCTCGTGCCAGCGCATGTACGCACGAAGGTCGAGCATAAAGTCGTAGCCGTCATTCCATCCGCTACTTGATTCGCTCAAGTACGCCGCAACGTCCTTGCTTCCGTTGTCTACCGGATGCGTGACGGCCATGCCCTTGATTTCCAACATGTCGACATGCAGCAATTCCCCCATCTGCATCCAAAAAGTGCCTAGCGCTGCCACCTCCAGCACGTTCAAACGCCGCCATTCGTCCTTGTCAATGTAGTCCCATGGATTGCAGGCAAAGACCGCCAAGGTGTACAGCATATCGTCATTTTGAATTCTCCCAGAATAGCGAGAATGAATGTAGTTGATGCGGGAGACAGCTTGTTGAAAGCGAGGCGAATCTGGCGTGAAATTGTAAATGTTCTGCATAAGGATCTGAGGAGCAATAACCATGATGAGCAGTTGTGTCAATGGGAAATAAGAAAAAGAGCACACGCTTGTATCTGCCAGCCGCTTCGGCATCGCGTCTTCCCCGCTGATCTGGTGCGTGCTGTTGAGGATTTTGGCAGGGTACGGAAAGGCCAGAGTCTGAGGCAATGTCAGCAGTGTTTCAGTGGAGCGAGCAGGGAACAAGGCATACCTGAATAAAGCCGAGTTCCAGGGAGTGCCCAAACGTGTACGGAAACTCGAGACTGGCCAATTCCTTCTGAATCTTGCTAGCTTGGGTGAATGTCATCTTGCCGAGATCCAAACCCAGACGACCATCGTCTCGAGTAGTTGCGGAATCTATGCCCGCAATTTCTTTCCGGTACCGCTCTAGGATGCGCTTCTCCCGCTGATACCGTAGAAGACGCTGAACGAATAGGTATAGTAACATCAATGCAGAGCCATTGCCGAGATTGAGATGGAGGCCCCAGAAAGGATTAAACGGCGGCATCGCGATCGTCATGGTCCGAGTGCGTGCGGTCCTGCTATCAGTCTCTTCTCACATGAGTCGATGGATGCCTCGCACTGGGCAAGGCAGCTTGAGCATACACAGCTCAATTGGACTGGAGAGCATGTCAGACGTATAGGGCCTCATCGATCATGCTTGCGTCATCTCGGTCACGTGTTGGACCGGACAATTTTCGGGAAATTGCAGAAATACCCCTGTACTTTGATGGAAATATTGAACTTCACCAGCCAAAGGAGACTGGACCGACATCGATCGATGCTGCAGGTGCTGTAGGCAATGGTTCAGATTTGGAAAGGGCCTCCGCCGATCCCGCGAATCCGAGCACGCAAGGTTTATCATGTCAAATCGATTTGCAGATCGAGCACTAATGCACAACAGGCGTCACATCCGTATCCGGGACAGACACCGTCGATGAAACTAGAATTGCGGCAGTCGTTGATGTCAATGCATCAGAAGAACAGGCCATCGAATCCTCTGGTAAACAATCGCCTAACCGAGATCATGCCGAACCAATGGACATGGAACTCGATGTAGACTCGGCCGGCAGCGAGAACATCGGAGCAGACGTCGGTGATGCGAGGGAACCTGTCGTGGCACCGGGTGATACGAGCATCGACAGCCGAAATCAGCTTGACGATCAAGAATCGCTGACATCGCCCGAAAAGTCAGTCAAACCGACCGGAAATGAAGGAGACCTAGATAGCGTTGTAGCAGCTAGCAATATGAAATAGTACGACTGTCTACAGTATGCGGCTCTGGCGGGTCCAGTCAAATAGAATTATGCTTCGTATTCAACTAAGCAGAGGAGGAGGGTGACTCTTGCCACCGATTAGGTGAGATCAAGCGTGATTCCGTAGACATGAGGCTATGAAAAGGTACAACTTTGGCTCTCCTTATATAGACATATCCCAATACTACCTTTGGAAGGCGAATCCGCAGAAAGACAGAGACTATGTCTTCAGCTTTGGATCCGATGAACATAACTTATGTCCATGATAGAGCCTATGTCACTTGTGACTAGTAATAGGTACAAAGGACATAATTGCTGTCATCGTCGGGTACAATGATAGGAGAGACGCATGTGAGCTGCACAATGTTAGCTATAGTCAAGACAGTCGTGAATAGAATACAAGTCCAAGTAGACAAGCTACTTGGTTACAACAAAAGGGTGATAACAAACTTAACTGAAAGTCGAATCATAAACCTAACTAATACATCAGGCAACCTATCTAGACTATCGGGCGAGGTATCGGTGAGCTGAAAATCAAGACTCTTACAGGAAAAGATCCAGACGAGGCGGGAGCGACGGCAGGTTCCGATGACGCAGACCAAGGCGATGAATCCGTACAGGGTATGTTACAAGAGATCAATGATAGGAAGGAACACCAATTTGAGGCAGGCGCCGGGACGAAGACCACCGACCAAACTGGGTCTAATGCATGTGTCGATACCAACGTCGGTAACAAGCAGGTCACCGAACCCGCTGACAAGGAGTTGCCCGATCCAGGCCAGTCCGGACCGATGGACATGGATCTTGAAACAGATTCGACCGGCGAGGCCTCAAGCTCAGCTCCTCCCACCGGCGATGAATCGATCAATGGCAGGGCTTCGAATTCATTGGCCCAAGAGGACCTAGCAGACGATCCCCCGAATCCCGGCCCGAAAGGAAGTGCTAGAAAAACACGTACGTGAAAAACGCAGCTTAGCGAAACTCTTCTCTTTGTACAAGCTGAAGCTATCCTACTCAGCTGGTAGCAAGCGCCTACGACCGAAGGATTCTGATGAGGCCGCATACGGTGGAAAAAACTTTAAGAAGTCTGCCAAGGTTACTTCACGCGGTTGCCGCACCGTTCAAGACCCAACGGTTCATATCGCTGCGGACGAACTCACCTGGGGTTAGGGGTTAGGGGTTAGGGGTTAGGGGTGTATCAGATACCAACATTGAACTAACGTATACATTC